>CM030834.1:9815218-9845218 GCA_018105865.1 Metaphire vulgaris
TCTGTTATATCACCCTCTGGGATCAATAAGAGCCAGAAACCCTGGAGTCACAACGGAAGTAGTGAGTAACATCAGCCGACAAAAGAAGGGGAAAGATTCTCGGGCATCCAACTACTCGGCCATTTGTACTCTTGACGGTCATTATTCAGACTTTTTAGTTGTTTTTCTGTTTATGAAAGATTATATTTTAGGGCTTTGTTGTCTTTCCACTGATGATTTTGGACTGTTTAGCTTTGTTCAATCTGTCTTTTCACATGTTAAGCTCTCATATATTGTCTTATTCCTTGTTGCATTGTTCAGAATGTAATGAAGTCATATGACAGCTGGCAGAGTGGGTTATGTGCTGGAGCGTCAGGCTGATGGAGCGGGTTCAAGCCCTGTTAGTGCCCCTAGTGACTTTCACACAGGCAGTAATGCCTCCTAAGCCACTTTAAATCATGCTAAGTTTAAGTTATCCTCATGTTCTCTGTAATTGGCATAGGCTGATTGGTATTCAGTGTGTGTGGTATTTCAGGGACACTGACTCTGGTTGATGATGACAAGATCTTGTGGTCGCTTTATGTCGATCACCAGTTATTTGCCCTTACGAAACTCGACATCACCGTCAGTTTTTTGCCAATGATTATCAGACTGTATTTTGTTCTTTTTAAAATTTTAATTACACGCGACCAAGAGTTTCTCATGCGACACCCATCATTCATTAAATCTTGCCTAACAGAGTTTTTGCTGTGAATTAAGTTACATGCAATAAATTTGAAAGGAGGTTTTCAATTCAAAATTAAATTTCTGAATAACCATTGACTGACAGAATCAGTGAAGTTAAATGAACATTTCTGAAACCTTTGAAGAATTATTGCTCAGAAACAAAAACAACATTGTTCATGGTCAGTGTGTTATTTCTTGTTATTCTGGTTGTTGGTGTCATTATTCTATCTATTGTTCTATTTTCTTAATTGTTTGTTCAGGGAGATGGAATGGAGGAGGTTGTTGCCTGTTCTTGGGATGGACAAACGTACATTGTTAATTTGTCAAAGGAAGTTGTGCGATTTCATTTTCGAGAGAACGTTGCTGCATTCTGTGTTGGTAAGGAAGCAGCCTATTTGATGCTGAAACTGGTTCCAATTTAGAGGTGCAGTAATGGCTACATGGTTTCACCCACTGGTAATCCAGCAGTTTACGCGGTAAGCGATATTGAAATCTGTAATTTTGCGAAATATTAATGGGACGGAAAAGTTATGACGGTAGTACATGATGGCGAATCAGACTGGCCAATATTACATGATGCAGGTTTCAAAATACCCGTAAATACCGAGGGAATGGGGGACGATTAATCTACGCAATTCAATAATCATGCGTTCGGCGATTTTAGCAACTAACACTAACCATATAGCCTCGCCTTTCAGTTTCGAATTAAAGGCCATTAAATTGAACTGTTAGGCCAGGCAAGATTGGTTTTGAATCTTTTGATCACTCGACACCATTGTTAGTTACGCAGTTGGTAGAGACCATAAAGCCATTTGAGAACTTGAGGGTAATTGATAAACACACCAGGGAGAATCATCAGAGCCGGTTCAGCTTGTTGGGGAGCCTATAGATGTACAGGACAACAAAAAGATAATATAATTTAGAGGTGGGGCGGATTGCAGAGCACTTTGCACAGCTTTGTAATTTAATGGTGCCCACTGCCAATGCCCAGTCTCCCCTGTGCTGTGCCTACCAGCCACCATCACTATTTACCTTAGTGCCTCTGACTCAATCACCATCGATTCGGAGGTGGATTAAAAAACTCCACTTAGCTTAGGCCTACTATATAAATTAAACATTTTATAAAGTTACAGAAAAATGGACAAGAAAGAGAGCCAATTCAATTTTCAATGTGTTTGCTCACTGCTGGCAGAATGGCATTGGTAGTAAAACCGGGAATGTCCGTTATCTTTTGGTTAGTTTCAGTATACGTTGAAAAATGAATTGGCTGACATATGGTTATGATGTGCACTAAAGATATCAGGTTAGTAATAGTGTCCCAGTTTCATATATGATTATTGTAGGCCTATAGTTTTAGAAGAAACTTTTGAAAAACTTTTGAAAAGCTACTTCTCGTGTTGGGTACTAACAGGGCGCGATTTGTAGGGGAGGGATTCCTCCCCACTGCCCAACTGCATCCCCCTGCTGCATCTCCCCACAACTACATATCCCCACTGCTACATTTTCCAACAACTACGCCCCCAAAGCTCGACAAATCCCCTCCTCCCACTGCACCCAGGTCATAAAATGTCACACTGGGTACTAATAAATGAATAGTTTATATAAAACACATGGACGGGGACGGGGACCAAATGCGGGTACAGGGACGGGATGGGTTCCGAAATGCGGGGACAGGAATGGGGATGGGGACAGAGATTAGGGGATGGGGTGGGGATGGATTTTAAGTCAATGGGGGCCCAGGGGTGGGGATGGAGAAAAGCTTTGCGAGGGACGGGAGGGGATGGGGACAACAGTCAGTCCCCGTGCACACCTCTATTCCAATTAGAAGTTAAGCAGCACCGATCATGGCTTGGAACGTGGATGGGTGACTGTTATGGTGTCGAGTCATTCATCATCCAGGAGGGGTGTAAGAAGGGGCATGCAGCATGTTCCTACGGGCAGCATTTTGAGGGGTTAAAAAATTTTCATGGGCAGAAAAAAATTGCTAGCGGAAGAGAAATAGCCTTCCATAGCATTGGCAAATACCGTATACGGAATTTATGTACAAGTCACGCTAGCGGCTGACCGACGTATTTTTGCTCGTCAGATTTTTTAGGCGATGAATACAATTTTTAAAAATTTGTCCACACTTCTGCCCTGGTGAATTTGATTGATTATGTAGGTTTAAAATTAAATGTTGAAAATTAAATTATTGTAATATGTTAACAAAGGTATATAAATGTAGTAATTTCATAAATATTACACTAATTAAAATTGCAAATTAAATATTATTGATCTTGGTTTACTATGAAGCACATTAAACATCATGGTTGATGTTGCTTGTATAATGTATATGAATGCCTATTGAAGGGTCAACATTTTTATAGAAAACTGTTAAAGTCATTTAAGTGGCTGTCAGACCCCTTTGCTGCATGACCCACGTTTGAAATTCAAAAATTTCGTGGCCCACCTGTTAAATAAGGCAGTGGCGTAGCTAGGGTTTCGGAAAAGAGAAGGACATTGATATTTTTGAGAAAATTGAATTAAAGTCTAATTCTTCGTGCTTTAAGGCTTTGGCACTGCCTGTCGACGCCACAGCTCACAAGTTGAGAACCACCGATTGCACTTGTGAACAATCTGCTCCTGCTACTTTCATTATTAGTGCAGGAGAAATTAATGAGAGATTACATATGTTGCTTCAGACATCTTAAACATATGAAAACTACTGTAATTGTTACAAATTCACAAATGAGATGAATCTTAGGGTATCAAAAGGAATTGTTGATTGATATGGCATACAGCAAATTTTAAAGTTATAATTCTGTTTGAGTTTAATGCCCTGTCATGCTGTATTGTTGGTCATTAGTTATGGTATTTCTTTATTTCATATTTGCTGCAGCAAAACACAAGTAAAAATGAGAACAAAATCAAGCAAAAATAATAATACAGTGGAAACAGAACTATATCTATTAACTACCAAAACAAAGATGGAAAATTTTGCACAGGCATATAACTTACATATTTAGCAAAATTACACATATATTCAAATATCTCTTAAACCAGAGGTGGCAGACTGGTGGCCCGCATGGCATCTTTCTAAATAAATTTTATTGTTCCGATCTATTCATACATGAACAAGATTTTTAGTTTCTATGCTTAATTTAGTTTAATAGTAAATGTAAACTGCTGTTTAATTGTACAGTAACTGTTACCAGTTACTACCGTTATGTGACTAGTGATTGTCACTACTGCTGAAAACACTAACAATGTCCAATGGGCAACAAAACCTGCAGCCCTCTGCATGCTGATCAATATGTTACTTATAATGGTCCCCTTGTAATAAAAGGTTGGCCGCCTCTGTCTTAAACTATCAAGCACAAACTGATTGTATAAATTGTCCAGAAACTTATGGATTGCCTGTTTTTAGGTCTTTTCACCATTGAGAAGGCGTCACTGTGCCGTGTTTGTTCTATGCAACCTTCAATAATAAGATTGCTGTTTATTCGACATCAAGATGTCAACGATTGGAACTAGCAATCTTATCTCAGCCATTGAACAGAAGAGAGACGAAAGGCTTACCAAGGCAACCAGTAAGTACGGAACTTCTAAGTGCAATTCAGTGGAAAGTTAGAGCACAGTTGTATTGACCATTGTATGCAGATCCAGGCGTTGTTTCAGAGACGGGTCTAATGGCATTACGACAATCCAATTCAATTAATTGTTCATTCACAGAAGTAGAAATTCTGATTTATTTTCTATAGTCACAGTGCTGCACAAGTCTATTCTTTATTTAGTTAAAACACAATTATTTAGTTTTTATTCTTAATGTAAGGATTCTGTTAAGTGCATTTGCCGAGGGATGCACTTTTACTGCATACTGCAGCATTATATAATCAGGGGCCCTTGGGAACATCTTAAATACTAGTGTCAAGTGACCTACTTTTGATGCAAGTATATGTTTTGTTTGAGTTTCAGATGTAAAATTTAATGAATCTGTTTATAATACAGAATATGGAAAGCTTAATTGTAGATAAGTTGGATAATTAATATGTGTGGATAAATGTTTTATTTGCAGCCTCTTTCAGCTCTGATGCATTACAGAAGCTGTATTACTGGTGTTTGTATGGAGTTAAATCAACACCATTCACAAGCAAATTGCCTGTGTGATTTAGATTTCTTTATGAACAGATATCAAAACATCTCAAGCTAATTTTGGGATTGCTTTTGTAATAATTGATGCTGATTAAAGTAATAAAATCATTTTGGTGGATCCAGATTCGGAGGCATTACCCTAAACAAATTTAAGACTTTGCCAACCTTCTTCCTGCCTCTTAAGAGAATAAAGAAGTAGCCAAGATCCTCAAAATGTTCAGATTGTAAAATTACTTCATTTCTTGAAATTCTGATATCCATGTTTTGGTTATTGACAGAACATAGGCTTAACCGTCTACAGACTTTGTTGTGTCTGAGTAAAAGTTCTTTTCTTCAAATTTCTGATGTTAATAAGTCAGAAACACAGAGATGTGTGCAAAACATTGACGTAATCACAGGGGACATCAGTGGCGTGGCGTGACTTTTGGTGGCCCGGGGGGCATCTTTGTCATGGGGGCCCCCAGAGTCTCTAGCTGACGAGCAAAAAAAACGTCGTCACCTATTTCATCCTGACGAGCAAAAAAAAAGGTCGTCAGCACATCATTTCTAGGGTTAGGGTTAAGAAGTTAGGGTTAACCTAACCTAACCTAACAGACCCCTCTTCAGGGCCCCCAGCCAGGGCCCGGGGCTGTCAACAAAGTGCCCCGCCCCCACGTTACGCCACTGGGGACATAACCCCCTCATTCAGGCCGGGAGCAGTGGCGGCTCCACAGTGCCAGATTACCCATTAGGCAGAGTAGGCCTATGGGCCCCGCGACTTTTAGGGGCCCCACAAGACAGTGACGAAAGATGTGTTTTACTTACTTATTCTTAAGGATAGAGCTATACGAAAGACACGTGACGACGCTGACGTTATACAATTATACAATAAATGTTTACACTTCATTGGCGTTCTAGTAGTCATTAGGGGCCTGGCCTGGGGCTAAAAAGTTTGACTGCGTATGGGCCTCCACTGTGTAATCCGGCACTGCGGCTCCAGGATTTGGAAAGTGGGGGTCGTTGGGGTGGCAATTTCTAATCATGGCGGCCAACCATTTGTTAATAGGTATGTACCATAGGCGCGCGCAGAAATTTTTTTTCCAGGAGGGCAAAACATAATGGTCATGGCTATGCCACATAAATTTTTCAAGAGGGGCAAAACACATCTTAACACAATGGTCACAGTTAATATTTTACGGTTAATATTTTAGCAAGGGTTTCAAATTTCAATGGGAAATATTGGCAATGTTATTTTCTAGGAGGGCAAGTGCCCCTCTTGCTAATGTGCAGGCACCCATGGTATGTACACTAGTAGTAAGTATAGGATCCCAATAAGGGCAGCTGGGGCCAAGCATTCAGTAGTGGCAAGGGTCCCGTGTGGAGCCACCACTGGTTGGGAGCGATTGTGGGATTTGCGCAAAACCGTTGAGTAGCTTGGGGGTAGCCCAGGTAGGTAGTATGAGACAGAGCAGTGGCGGCTCTAGGATTTGGCAAGGGGGGCCGTTGGGGTGGCAACTTTTAATCATAGGGGGGCCAACCATTTGATGTTTAATGTATGTAGCATTAAGTATAGGGTCCCAACTGGGGGTGGCACTGGGGGGCAGGCACTCATTAGGGGGGCACGGGCCCCCTGGCCCCCCCGGTGGAGCCGCCACTGAGACAGAGGAGAAAATGCATGAAAGCTGAAAGCGCTGAGAGGGCGTCATTTCTTTTCTCGTCAAGACTATTTTCAACAGAACGTAAATTAAATGTCAATGTGCCCCCTTTCCCAGTGTTTTATACAGGGGCTGTCCATTAATTACGTCAACAATTTAGGGGGGTTTGTAAAATTTGGACAGTTGTTGACAGGGGGGTCAAGAGAAGTTGACGTCAACAATTTCACTTTTTTAAATAATCAAAAAATAGGAAATTTCATAGAATACTACTTATTACAATGGAAAAAAGCATTAGAAAAAAGGTAATCACCACCACATTTTGACACTCGATGAGGAAAAAGGGAAAATGATCATCACCACAAAAATAATAACCTTGTTATTGGGACCTGTCGTTGATCTTGGGGTGGGAGGTCAAGAGCTAGTTGTAGACGTAATTATGGGGGGTTAAGTGGAAGTTGACAGTTGTTGACAAGGGGGAGGGGGTCAAAAATTGCCCAAAAATTGCTGACATAATTAATGGACAGCCCCACAGGCCTGTTAGGAGGGGATATTTTCCCCAAAAAACCTCGAAATCCCCTCCCCAAATCCCAGCACTTACACAAATTTTGCATTGAACTGTGTCTTTCCCCTCCAACCAAGTCGATTTTCTCCCGAAAGCCTCAATCCCCCCTAAAGGCCTAGAGTCTGGAATCCCTGAATAAGACACGTACTGCCCTTTCCTAGAATCCTAGCCATGCCACTGCAGGTGCAAAAGGAGCATATATGATTATATCGAGACCGTGCAATTGCACAGTGTTTTTAACATGTAGGCATAAACTACGGGGGCCGCGGCTCCCGCAGTCGTTTTCCTGGCTCCCGCAGTAATTATGGCGGTCCGCCTTTCATAAAAAGAGTTAGCAGCGATCCACGAGCGTAGAAATTGTTGTGCATCGCCATCGTACCTGACTGTCTGCACTTTTCATCCGATATTAGAAACTTTATTCAACTACCATTATGGCTGATTTGTGGGTAGCCGGGCAGAATAAACTAAAATCGGGAAGTGCGAAAATTAGTTTTCATCCGGAATTTTAAAAGTTTTCCATCGCCCCCCTAGTAATTTTTCCTTAAAACACGCCTTGCCGTCTTGGCTTAATGTTTGTGCTTACGTTCATATTCATTTACTTGTAGGCCTATTTTTTAAACTGATTTTGGTTCAATTTTGTCGGGTATTTTTATTGTCTTCAGTATACTGTTATAATATCGAGCACGTTAGCCTATGTATCTAGTTATCTACTGTAGTATGAAACTGCTGTAAGTGTATGCCATACAGAATTGATTGCCTTTCCGAATTCATGAGCAGTGAGGTTTTTGGGACCTTGTCAATCAGCAGCTATGACTGAACCCTATCTTCACCAGGCAATTGTTAAAGGTTGGTAGCCAAGATAAACAACGGAATGCTGACGCTGTGCGTGTATAGACTTCTTTAGCGCCTTCAAAAGCGCTCTGGTGCAAGAGGCAAATGCAGTCCGCATACAAGCAAGAACAATCCAGAAGATAAGGGTTCGTCCATAAAGTACTACGCTATTTTTGACCCCTCCTCTGTCACAAATCTCGGATCCTCCCCCAAAGTACGTCACAGCTGGTCTCATATCCCTAAAGACGTTGTCTATAAATTACGTCAAGTAGGTTTTCTATTTAATATAGTCGAGTTTCTCGTTCAATTTCTGCAGCAAAACAGATATTCCACTTCCGACAATGATATAGCGAATAACTGAGACCGCAAATTTTATGTAGTCCTATCTCAGGCAAAAGGCGTTAATGAGCATTTAAAAACGAATTTTACTAAACCTATCAGATATATTTAAGGTTTTATTTATACTGCAAGTGTGACGTCACGCTGATCCTTACCCCTCCTTTTCTTACAAACATTTTCTTAGACCCCTCGAGCGTGACGTACTTTATGGACGGCCCTCAGTGCAGACGATTATATGATGCGATAATGATGGACATGTTTGGTAAGTATTAACAGGCTGAACAAGTTCGCTGAATCCAATGTTAGTTTTATGGACCCATCTGGCGTCTTCTGTGTCGATCCCGATAATGATGGGCCACAACAGACGATTGATTTTTGCACCTGGTTAAAGCTGTGAACATTCTATTTCTATGTTTATATGCGTGATGACAGAAGATGTACGCACATGCTGTCTTGCATAGCCTAGTAATACAATAAGTTCGAAAGCTCTAGTATATTCCATTTTTATATTAAAATATTCTGATAGACCCAATGTTAAAAATTAGTAGGTCGAGACTTCGAGGAAGACGTCGGCGTTATAGCAAATTGGCTGACGTGGCTCGGAACTCTAGGGCCCTCGAGTATAGACAGTGGTGGCTCCAGGATTTGGCAAGTTGGGGGGCGTTGGAGTGGCAACTTCTAATCATGGGGGCCAACCACTTGTTGTTAGGTATGTAGTATTAAATATAGGGTCCCAACAGGGGGCCACTGGGGACCAGGCACTCAATATGGGGGCACGGACCATCTGTGGAGCCGCCACTGAGTATAGATGGATTCACTTCGCTCGATATCAATTTTTAGCATCGGAATTGTCTACCTCTGACAAGTTGCTATAGTCGGAACATATTTGTCGGGGCCGATCAATGAGGTACCGGGCCCCAATCTGGCACGAATTTCGATTTCACATAGCGCGTCTTCTGTGATTATAATTAGGCTATTATCGATCCCAGAGTGGTCAGACATTTTAGAGCCTGACCCTTCGCTGGAGGTCGACAGTTTAGGATGGGACCAGGGCCTGTTTTAACGTGCAGTGATACACAAAATGTGCAGTGATGAAATGAAAATGTGCAGTGGTAAAATGCAATTTTCTGTGCTTTGTGCAGTGATACATTTTCCGGACGACCTTTTTGCTTGTTTTTTGCACCGTGCACCGATGTCCACAAATTTTCTGAGTTTAGTGCAGTTATAAATTTTTCTTAAAACAGGCCCTGGATGGGACTAGTCGGTCTCCACTAGCCTACATCGGTTTAGAAAAGTAGAATATATATATATATATATATATATATATATATATATATATATATATAATAACTCCGCTTTTACTCGTTGCCAACATAGCAGACACATTTTCGCAGACTTGGAGTCAAGGCCACAACTTTCGAGGCCAAGGCGAGGCCAAAGACTTGTAACACGAGGCCAAGGCCAAGAGGTCCGAGGCCAAGGCCAGGAGGTCCTAGGCCAAGGCCGCCAGGTCCGAGGCCGAGGCCGAGGCCAAGGATATCAAGTCCGAGGTGGAGGCCAAGGCCGAGGACCTCACATGTAGGCCTTCACACTACAAAGTTTGATTTTTGACAGTTACACAGTTGCTAAGTGTTAAATTCTACAGTTTGATCCACAGTTGGTTGCGTAGTTGGCAACTTGGAGGTTTAAGTTGAGGAGGGCCTACAAATATGAGAATGCCCAGGGCCTACGAAGACCTTATAACGGCCCTGCAGTGGAAGGGATGTACATGGACAGTGGGGCAAAATCCCCCCCTTTCCCTGCAAATCGCGCGCTGATCAGGGCCAACACTCGGTTTGGGCAGATTAAACGTCAAAATATTGAAATTTTGGGGGCCAAACAAGTGCTGGGCCCCCTAGACCCTACCCGAATTATTGGGTGCCCGGGCTCCTTATGGATTGGCGTCCATAGCAGTAAGGTCCAGTACCTACTACCAACCATGTTTTAAAAATAAAATTAAAATACCTTTTGATGTTTTGTAGCTGTTTGCCACAGTCTCGTGTTTTCTATCCAGATGTTTCTTGAACCCACTTGAATTCCTCGAGTTTCATTTATTATTTCGCGACAATGCTTGCATTTCGCGGACCACTTTCTTTCATTTATTATTTTGAAATCGGTGAAAGCAAACTTCACAGTGCTAGGCTCATTTGTGGCCATATTCTTTGCTTGCGTATTTTTACTTACAAACTTTAATAGGTACAGCAGAGATTGCTGTCACTACGGCGCCGTTTCTTTTCCAAGAGCGACCAGTCTACAACCTCCTTAGCCTAAGCAGATGCAGCATCGCAGGTGTCTCTGTTATACTTTAGAGACGATAAACCCCGGTCCCTCTGTGAAGCCGCCGCGGTCAAGAATGCAATTACTGCTCTAAAATAGACGCCATAATTATATCCATTTAGGTTCAAGCCTTTTAATACTTGTATTAGCAAGAAACCCAATTGTCTGGTCCAAATGCCTACTTCAAACCCCCAGGCAATGTTCGCTTTAAACAATGGCAGCCTTGTCAATGCAAGCAACATAATTACAAGCTACTAGAGCTAGCAGGAATTCTCAGGGTCTACCGTTTGGATTGAACAGAGGACGTTTTGTTCAGATATTATTCGTCACTTCCAACATTTCGAATGCGCGATTTTCTTGTTTAATTCCATGGAGTGAGGGCTTGGCCTCGAGTACAAGGCCGAGGACTTGTAGCCCGAGGCCAAGGCCAAGGCCGAGGACTTGTACCCGAGGCCAAGGCCAGCAGGTCCGAGGCCAAGGCCAAGGCCGAGGACGTGTATCCCGAGGCCAAGGCCAAGGCCAGCTCACTTGGCCTCGAGGCGCCTCGAGGCGCCTCGAGGCGCCTCGAGGCGCCTCGAGGCGCCTCGAGGCCAAGGCCACGGCCTCGAGGACTCCAAGTCTGCATTTTGGTTGATTTTCTCCATGAGTGGTGAGATATATAGGCCTATGACAAATGACCAAATGAATGACGTTGAATGTTGCTATTGTCTATATTCATGTGCTATGTTTGTAGGCGTAGGCGCCAGTCTTTCTGTGTGCTGTAACATATAGGCCTAACAGATTTGCAGAATCCCATTGAATAGGCTAAACCTAAAAGTGCATTGGAAGATATATGGATTTAAATTTTACAAAAGGGCTACAACTAGATAAAAATGTTGACCGCTATTCGAGGCTTCCCTAACTAGTACAGTATGCAGAAAATTAAAGATCCACAACCACTGTAGGCCTAAATCGAACACTGGAGTAAAAACCGATCGGCCTAAGTAAGCCTACACCTTTGGTCGGACGTTGCAGCAGCAGCAGCAGCAGCAGCAGATGTGTGAATCGGCCATTGTGACTAAAAACTGTCTTGCTGAAGCTGATCGATCGAATAATGCAGAGAGAGAGAGAGAGAGAGAGAGAGAGAGAGAGAGAGAGATGACACAGATTAAGGATTTTTACACAGCAATTTGTACGACTGTCGTTTAACAATACGTATAGATGTTAGATAGACGCGCATGTATGTAGAATGATCGTGGAATGTAGACGCAAAATGTAGACGCCTAATCGCTGCATATACGTTAGATGAGTTTCACGCCGGAGCTGCTGTCGTCAGTTCGTGTGCTCTGGATTGCAGCAGGATTTGCCAGCCTTCGACGCACAGTTGAACAATATGGTGACTACATCGACACAGATTAGTCCTTAGTCTGACCTATAGGCTATACTGTATGCGGTAAGTCGGATCGTTAGCGTTTCTCTTGGGTTTTAGACCTAATTTAGACGTCTTGACTCATTTGACCCACTAAGCATTCACATACAACAGTACGCAATACATGCACACGATGCGAGTCAATATGCATGTACACTTGTACAGTGTAGATCTTCACAGAGAATATATCTTGTTCTTAGGAGCAAATGCTCTACGAAAATATGTTTGGTTGAATGGGCCAGCTTGGTCAGGAAAGAAGACCTACACAAGAAACTACAATTAAAAACTACAAACGAATGAGGTTCCCGATGCAAAATATGAAACAGAATAAACTCAGCATGGCTGGACACACACACACACACACACACACGCACATGTACAGGGTGGGTCAATAAAGTCGATACCATCCTTTTTCACTGTAAATATTTTCATAATCGCAGGGTCGAAATTTGGTACACTTCTGTGGTGCTATATTCATCATCATCATCATCATCATCATCATCATCATCATCATCATCATCATCATCATCATCATCTTCATCATCATCATCATCATCATCATCATCATCATCACACTCCATAGTCCATAAGGACCGTCGGAGCCAACGGTGTAAGAGTGCTCGCCCATGGCCCTTTCCTTTCTTTGGCCATGTGTATCGCATTTTGGGTGGTGTCAAGTCCAGTCCATTCAAGAATATCATCGATCCATCTTCTCTTTGGTCTTCCTCTTTTTCGTTATATCCTTAATGCAGCCACTTACGTTTTTCTTTTGAATTAGAAACTGCAGCCCAGCCGCTGAGCGAAAACCAGACTAGATGTAGGCCTATATATGCTGTAGAATATGAGCTAATACGTTTTGTTGCTAAATTAATAACTGGTACAGAACTGAAGAATGCCGGTTTGTCATGCAGTTTCATATGGACTTTCTGTGCTTGTGGCTTTGTCTTTCAGGCTGTATATTAGGCCCTAATTCCTTAAGAACTGCGATATTGGTTTCAACCTGGACAGAGCTTGGATAATCACTGACTCGCCGTTTCTCCGTCGAACTTGTGCTGTCAAATTTCTACAGCAAACGATCAAGACACGTTCCGCTCCACGTCTTGTTTTCAGAAGTTCTGCCGGAAGTCGTCGGGAACACCAAAAATTCTCCTCACACAAATCCTTTATTTGGAAACGATCATCTTTCGATGTTCTGCCCATCTTATTAAAATGTAATACACGGTATTTACTTTTAAAAATAGGCTGTAAATAAAACAAACGAAGACTTCACTGTGACACTATCACAGCAGAAGCTTGTGAGGAAGAAGTAATTTTTATAGACACTGTATCAAAACATTCAGTCACTAACAGGGATATTTTTACACTCCCTAACATCCCCCAACACCCCCCCCCCCAATCTGAGACCAACACCCCCATCCAGGGATATTTTGACACCCCAACACCCCCACCCACCACCCACCCCAGAATTTGAGACCAGACACACCCCAACACACCCTTCCCAATCTGAGGCAGGGATGACCTTTTCCATTTTGTTTGTTTTTGCTTGTCAGGCTCTTTTTTGGAGACTTGATACAGTTTTTTTGCTTGTCAGACTTTCTCGGCAGAGATCCCCAAATTCCGACACCCCAAAATTTTCCCGACACCCCATCCCCCAATTCACAATCCTAGAAATAACTCTGATCACTAATTTAGGAAATCATACATAGTAGGTTCTATTTTTATGAACGCGTCTATATCATTAGCCTGGTTTCGCTAGGTGGCACCGCCGTACTTTGGAATTTGAATGAAGGACTTAAATGGCAGCCTTCAGTAAATAACTCTGCACAGAAGCATATCAAATTTCATGCTATTTGACTAAGGGTTATGAAACTATATAATACCAGTGGCGTAGCCAGGATTTCCTGAAGAAGGGATTATGATTCCCAACTTCGGTAAATTCTCACAAGGAAAAAAGGTTATCATTATCATCATTATGATATTATGAGACGGAAAATCCTGACAAGTAGAAAAGGTCGTCAGCTACTATTTCACTTCATTAACTTGATTAAGGGAATTTTAGAATTATATAGGCACATGAGCGAGTACAACTATACACAACTATATTGATCTGCAATAAAAAAATTGAAGGAAACAGCCAAGAGAGGAGTTAACCCCAAGCCCTCCCTTGGCTACGCCTACGCCAACGCCACTGCTATATACAGTGAAACAGGGTGGTACCGGTTTTATTGGCATCACCCTGTATATATATATACATTAATAGTTGCTTTAGTAAACATTATTTTCACTGTCTATATTCATATATCTGTTTCGATATGAAGGAGGCGAACATGGCTTCCCTTCTCTCTTTGAATCTAAATGGACGGTTTCGTTCGGGAGCCGAGGCTCACCGCATCGGTCAGGCCGTTCTGCAGAGGCTGCTGCGCGGAACGGACATCCTCATCGGTCAACAGGCGCACTTCCAACCGTGTCTTCCGAGCAACTATCGGATGGTCGGGTCTCCCTCGGCCTTCGTCGCCTACAACTGCCAGCTGTACACCGCCACGGAACTCGGCCACGTCCAGTGCCTCGTTCACAGCAAGTTCAGCGAACTGCCGGCGTCCAACTGGACGGCCGCCAGGGTCTTCTTCGAACAGACGTCGCAGGAGATGCTCGTCGTTTCGTGGTTCACCGACGACTCGATTCGGTCGAAGAAGAGGAGCGAAGCTCTCCTGAAGCGACTTATCGGCGCCGCGACGGAGTTCTCGTCGAGTTTTGGTCTTCCGTTTCTCATCGGCGGATCGTTCAACGTCTCGATGGAGGACGCTAACGCTATACTGAGAAATGCCGGGTTCACGGGCGTTCGTTGCTACGGCTACTGGTTGGATTCGATGCGTAGGAGCGTTCGCGCCTCGAGTCTCTTCATCTGCGTCGAAACAGACGTCGACCTGGTCCACGTCAGACCGCGGTCTCTCTCCGGCAATCTCTGCCTCGGCTATAGGAACGACAACTGGATTAACCCGGAGGATTCCTTCTTCTGGGACCCGCTTTCGGCCAAGATAACGATAACAACGGCGACGGCGACGATGTCTCAGATGTTCGTTGCCAGTGAGTCGCTGGCATCTCCTCCAAAGTCCAGCATCAAGGACGCCGTCGCAACAACAGCATCAAAACTGCGAGACACGCAGAGAAGACGGCGACAGAATTTCGACGTTATTCGAACGACCAAAGACTACGATGCGGATAATTATTCGTCGTCCGTGGTCAGCACACTCACACATTTCGCATTGGGTCTGCAACAGTCTTCGTCCCAAGAGGAGGGCGAAGACGCTCCTCGTTATGCGAATCCCGCGCTGCTGGCGATCAGCCAGACAGCAGCAGCAGCAGCAGCCAAACGAAAGCAGACGACACGGCGCCAGATTTGCGCTCAGTCGGAGGAAGCCTACGAAACGGAAGAATTTAGGGAAATTCTGACCCGACTTCGAGCCGGTCGAGAGGTTCGGATCGGCGAAGAAGAGCCGGGAAAGCGAGAGAACGAGTCTATTAATAAGGCTTCGAGTGCCGAAGAGTACGACTTCGGCGAATATTTCGTCGATCACAGCAGGATTTTCCTGACGCAGCAGGACGACCCGGACAGGATGTCGAGCGGACAGTTCTCGCGCAAACTCAGCACAATAAGCGAGAGCGGAGAGAGCAGCTGCAGTTCCTACAGAGACAGCAACAACCACTACTACAACGACGACGACGACGACAACGACGACGGATCTCTGCACATCGAGCTGGACGACAGCGAGGGCACGCCCGGGATGTCATCCGTCGAAGCCTCCAACGACGACGATCTAACGAAGGATAGAATTCGCTGGAAATACAACAACAACAGCAGCAACAACAACAACAAAAGAGGATCGCTGGACGGATATACGGCGGACGAATCGGCGGAAGAGAAAGTCGGAATTGCTTGCAACTCCTCCTCCTCCGCCGCCTCCTCCTCTGCTGTTCGCGTTTCGTCGTCGTCGCCGTCGTCGTCGAAGCAATCCAGTCAGGAGGAGAGGATCGTGGAGGGTTCTTCGGACGTCGACCAGGACGACAACCGACCGTCGGCTCTTTCGTTCGCCGGTCGCTACATCTGCAGGGCGACGAGAGAGGAGGAGAAGAGGGAGGAGGAGGAGGTGAAGGAGGGGGAGGAGAAGCCGAAGAAGCTGCGGTCGAAGATTAAACCGGAGGAACGTGCGGCGGTCAGAAATTACGAAAATCATGTCGACGCTTTCGATGAAAACTGTTCTTCAATTTCTGAATTTTACGAAGAAACTAATTTCGAATCGAATTTTGCGTGCAGACTGTTGTGATGGCAGAGACGTGATTGACTGGAAAATTCTCGTTGATGCTTGTGGGGGTGTGGTGGGTGTGTGTGTGTGTGGGGGGTGGTGGCAGATCAGTCGACAAGGACGGGGAACGAATAGAATGTGTCTCCCTATCAGCATTTGAGTAAAGAATGCTTTTGCGCCACTCTCTGTGCATCAAACTTCTTGACGCTTAGAGGCTGCAGAGCTTTGTAAACCGCTGTACTGGTTAATTCAGTAATGGCCAAACATCTGGCAGAAGAAGTTGAACACTGCTGTGTGCCCTTGTTTCGATTCAGTGAGAACAGATTCTGTAGTTTAATGAAATCGAATGAAGAAAATCGTTCTGGTTTATTTTCAACGGTCTATGCTCACATGAACCGTTATGCGACAGTGAAAATTAGTTTAGAAGAGCGAGCGTACATTTTGTACATTTAGAAACTAATTTCCTTGAGTGGTCGAAAACTGACCTCCCTCTACATGTATTTGTGTGAATTTTGAAAGACGGATCTCTCAGGCTTCTACCTAATTGGTATAGACTGGTCAGCAGTGGCGGTTCCACGTGGGGGATGAGTGGGGATGCATCCCCCATCGAACTTTTCTGACTTTTTTTGCTTGTGGTGAAACCTATTTTGGGTAAAAAGTCTAGTAAAACTACGGGGAAAACTGCGGGTGACGGTTTTTGGCTTGTCAGTCTATTTTTGGTAAAAGTATAGTGAAATTAGGGATACAATTCCCTTTTTGTCAGCCTTTCTCGGCAAAGTATATTGATGTTCCTTCTAGTTTCACCCCCCACCAACTTCCTATGAATTCATTTCATCCCCCACCAAGAAATCCTGGAGCCGCCACTGCTGGTCAGCGTTATTGCTCCTCTGTTGTTGCTCTATTGTTGAACATTCGCGACAGCTGGTGACGGAATTCGTCAACCGCGGTAATTTTCAACTGCCTTATATCCATTGGGCCTCTAGGGTATGCAAAGACATAACTACCAGTACATAGACACTTTCATCATCATAACATATTAGGTCAAATCCACTGATGGTAAATCGAGCAGCTTCGTCGACTGCTATGTGTGTTTCTTGTAGGCAGATGACATCTGCCTTGTGCTGCGTGGCCAGTTGACCAATAAGTACGCGTTTGGCAGAGGATAGCCCCTCAACATTCAGTTGGAGGACTCGGAGAGCAGGACCAACAGCTTGAAAGCTGTCATGAGCTGCTTGTTGCTGGCTTTGAAAGTGACTGGGATCCATGCGGATTCAGTCGGCAAGGTAGGATCGTTAGTTTCCCCAATAGAATTGGGTACTCACGGGGTGCACCACTTGAAGGTCGATCCAATGCACCCCAAGATAAGGACATTTTCTTTGATAATGGTTCTATGCTGTGGATGCACTTATTCGCGTGAATTTGTGGTCGTACTACCGAGTGCTTCCAGATGAAAACTCCGTTAGTATAAATGGAAATTCCAAAGCAGCTTGCTCACATTTCAGACTATTGAAAGTTAATTATTACTAGATCTTTCTAATTAATTGCCAAATTTAAGACACAATGCACCTCGCGATCGATTTTGTAGCCATTTCACTCGATGCTCGGCAGAAATCTCTTTTGCTGATGTCCCTCGTACTCGTACTGTCAGTTGATCGACAAATAACTTGGAATTAAAGACAAATCTACCACAACGATGTATAAAAGGTATTTAAAAATTCGCATGTGTTGTAAAAATGTAATGTCTCTGTTAGAAAACATGTCTGGTTTCTTTTGCTTTATGCCACCGAGGTCGTGAAGTCCCATTTGTACGTCCCATTTGATTTCCTCGCGTACAATTAGAAATTACTAGGGACACAGTTGCACAAACTGAGTAGTAGTAGTAGTAGCAGTAGTAGTAGTAGTAGTAGTAGTAGTAGTAGTAGTAGTAGTAGTAGTAGTAGTAGTAGTAGTAGTAGTATTTATATTGGGATTTAAACTCCAATACCAAACAAGACCGTTGAGATTACATTGACTTGACTCATTGAATTACAGTGTAAAGTAAAGTAACGTAAAATATCGTGGATTTCTATAGCGCCTTTGGTGCAGCACAACAGTAGCTGCTTATTCTTAGGCGTTCAGCCTTTCTTAAAATAGCTATGGGGAAGGTATATTAATTATCAGCCAGGCAATAGTCAACATCCAGAGGGCAGTGAGGCAGTGTGCCTCACTGTATGTATGTATGTATGCGTATGTATGTATGCGTATGTATGCCTCACTGTATGTATGTATGTATGTATTGTATGCTTTTGTATTGTATGCGTTTTGACGTCTGAAAATTTCTAATCAAAGCGCTGCAAACAATTATTTGGGAAGTCTTGAACTGATAAAATAATGATCATACAAACTAGTTGACAAATGGTGGCTGTGTCGACGTATTGTCCTGCCACCGTAACGACGACTTTCTCAGTGATATAGAGAGACAGCACACGCGAAAATGAAACCGATATTAAAATCTGTAGTCTGTTTATTTTTTACTTCGATATGCTTAATCAAGTCTGCTGTTTTCCTGCAAATCAGCCTTCCTGGTCGATGTATCGTGTCAGTAGTTGAATATACGATCTGGTTTCAAGGTTTGCTATCGATTATTTTTATGCTGATGCTGATGAAATTTATTTGTAAATATATAATATAAAATTTATCAGGTTTACTTATGTGAACAAACCTAACTAAGAATCCTGAACACCTAACAGGATTATTTTGTACTATAAGACCAGCCGATCAGTCTTGAGAACATCGTTATCGATTACAGATCAATCAATCGAAAAACTTCTATGTCGCCACTATCATAATATCATAATGACCAGACATCAGCCGATGGCGCGCCAAATCCAACTTGAATAAGAGCCAGGTCAAGACGGAGATATAGGTCTAGAAGATTCTAGATTATTGGCAAATATGAATGAATTTTGTAATTGCACAAACCCGTAAAAATCAAATTTCAGCCCAAATAGCTAGAGTCGGGTTTAACCAGTGGGGAGGAGGAGGGAGGGGCGTTAATCGAAACCTGGTCATGCAGCATTATGCACAAACTATAGACGCCATTGTCCTTATTATTGAAGAAGTTGAAATGCGATTGCGATTAAAGATTATTGAAGGCCGTCGCGTTCATCTGACTGTGTTTTTGCGTCTATTCCGGTTTTCCGTTTCTTTCCATGTTTGTCAAGTTGAAAATGCATTGTCGCAGCTTGACTTCTTCTTCCTGTTCACCAATGATACAAATTAAAATCAAAGATAATATTCGACATATCTGTCGTTTCTTAAATTTGCAAGAGACATGTTGTTGTAGGAGACAGTTTTTAAGGAAAGGAGGCCAAAGGCCAGAGAAGGGAACGACGATTCATTCCAACGTCACTGATCTCTGGAAAAGATCCAGAAATTTTGCGTATCGATTTAGAATACCATCGATATAAGCCTATATATGCCCCAGATATTGGAATCTGTACAGTGGAAGTTTCTTTATTATTATTATTATTATTATTATTATTATTATTATTATTATTATTATTATTATTATTATTATTATTATTATTATTATTATTATCGACCAATCGAGGTACACTTTCATAGCAACGCTGTTCAAATGGGATTTTTATCATCATCATCATTATTATTTTGATATTAAAAGTTTTCAGGATCTGTTTCAACTGCAAGCAATTCTTGCGTTAGGCCATATAGGTCTACCCAACTGTTAGACGATGACTGCTCTGCTCTTTCGATATCACTACTTGCTAAGAAGTTGATCGACAAATAACTTGGAATTAAAGACAAATCTACCACAACGATGTCTAAAAGGTATTTAAAAATTCGCATGTGTTGTAAAAATGTAATATCTCTGTTAGAAAACATGTCTGGTTTCTTTGGCTTTATGCCAACCGAGGACGTGAAGTCACATTTTTACGTCCCATTTGATTTCCTCGCGTACAATTATTAGCAATTACTAGGGACACAGTTGCACAACTGGCCCATGGTCACAGGCAGTGACCGGGGTCTGATTTTAAAAGGTATTTAAAAATTCGACAAGCAAAAAAGTTCCGCAAGGAATTCTGGAATAATGCTTGCTTTACGTATTCTCTTCGATTCGATCTTGATATCTACCCCACCCCCAAATTGTGGAAATCCCAAGACCAGTCCCAGTCAGAATAGAGGGCAACCCGCGTCCCCCCCGTTGCTACGCCAATGAAACAAAATTACGACCGTTTTAAATGTATTAAAATTCTAATCGACTCGAAAATAATTAGAAGATGGTCTCACCTGAAGTCGAGTGAGTATCTCGAGCATTCTTTCGACGTCCGCTCCTAACGGACATTCTTCGACCGTCGAAGACGCCTCGATCCTTCTACCGCCTCGATTTCCCCAGTCGCCGGGAAGGCTGAATTTGAACGGGGTGCGTTTGCCTTTGCCCCACCTCCCAGGAAGGCTGAAACTGAACTGCTTTGCTCCACAGGCAAGGTCGCATGTTATCAGGAGAAAGGCAGCCACAGCGAGATAAACGGACAGTAATTTCATTGCTGCAAAGAGCATAAACAGGTATCGATTAGCTTCGACATTTTTTATGTAATGCAAATAGACGGCGTTAGGCTTATTTAAAGAAAGAATAACATTCTGAAACTGACAAATAACCAGCCAATCATAATATAATAGCAATGGACATAATGCCTTTCCTCGGGGGTTGTCAACACGCTGCCCGGGGGGCGGATGCGGCCCGCCGACTGCTAATTGGCGGTCCGCAGGACATCTTCCTAAATAAATTTTAGTGATCCTTTTTACCCATGCAGTATTGAGCTGTGAGTAAGACTTTAAGTTCCAGTGCTTAATTACAGTGAAATAGTAAATTACTTTAAGCTGTTGTTTAATTGTAACTGTTACCAGTTGCTACCGTTAAACGACTGCAGTGATTATCACTACTGTTGAAAACAATGTACAAAAACAACCAAAACATGCGGCCTTCCGTATGTTGATCCGAATTTATAACGGTCGCTTTGTAACAAAACGTTGGCCATCCCTGCTCTTGTCGGATCGTTTCACTGTGTTGATATTTGTAGTTTGATTTTCGTTGTTTTCGATATTCTTGCTATTCAGACATTTCAAAGCGGCTTTTTAAAATGCATTGCGGTACTAATTACGTCGTATATTTATCAGGTGGCTGTCTTGAGAATTCTACCAGAAAATATGTGTGCTATATTCAAAAAATATTCAGAAAATGTTATTTCTTCATCCGCAGACCCAGCCTATAGAGATCTATATCGTGCATGTAGCTCGCTTAGAAACACAGCAGCACATCGCCTAAACAGCTTCTGTCCTGATGCGCCGACCTATAATCCTGCGGTCTACCTGACAACTCAAAGATACGCAAATCAGAACGCCCAAGAAAGAGATGGATCGATCAGCTCCATGAACAAACATGGGGGCGCAACAGGGTGGGCCAGGTGGGCCATGGCCCACCCAATATTTAGGCCCAATGGGCCACAATGTGTTTGGCCCACCCAATTTCAATTGGCAAATTATAATGTTTTGTGGAACTAATAACCCCAAATCCCCAATAGATTGGCATAATATTACCAAATATATAAGAGAGATGTCACAGATGTGGAAGACCATTCAAAATTATTATATTTATATAACCATGAAACTGTGTTTTTTTCAATGATCGATTGATCGTAACGACAAGAATTTCTCGCTGCGCTGTCTTCACTCTGAAATATTGGCCATGTTGGCCCATCCAATATTTGGCTTGTGGCGCCCTCCATGGTTTTAATTCGTTTCATCACTCTTCTGAATTTTTGCATATCTATAGCTCACTGTAGCACTAGTCCTTGCATTGTCCAATTTCAAACAGACCATGTTGGCCCACCCAATATTTGGCTTGTGGCGCCCTCCATGTGAACAAACCGGTGTAGGAGGCAGGACGGACTCTAGGCACTTTTTGGACTCTAGAGTCCATAATGCCTGTAGGCACGATGGACTGTAGAGTACATAATACCTAGGTATGATATACTCTAGAGTACATTGTCCCTTGGTATGACGTACTCTAGAGTACTTTGTACCTAGGTATGATGCACTCTGCAGTGTGTTGTGCCTGGAGTCCACCATGCCTAGGTATTTCGTACTCTAGAGTAGATGCTACCGCCAGTTATCGGGTACTCTAGAGTGCATTGTACTAGGTATGGTGTACTCTAGAGTACATTGTACCTAGGTATGATGGACTCTAGAGTAAATTGTACCTAGAGTCCGCCATGCCTGCCACACCGGCTCCGCTTCCATATCTGACTGGAATCAAGCAATCACACATTGCCATGGTCAGGCTGTGACGTTACAGTCCTCGCATATATATATATATATATATATATATATATATATATATATATATATATAGGGTTATGCTCCAGTCCAACATTTTATCAGTCTCCTCTATAGTTCTCTGCTTAGCCATCCTCTCACCAATTCCCTCTGTTCAAAAAAGTCTGCTTTCCCATCGCTATTCTTCTCTTCATCTCCTCCTGACATCAGACATCTTATGTTAAAAGGCTCCCAAGGTTACAAAACTGTGTTATCTGTTCCAGTTCTATTAAGTCAACCTTTATGACGATTATAATTTATTGGTGGATTTTGCTCTTCTCTATTGCCTTGATTTCTGTTTTATCGATTTCTTTTCTTTCCATATTTCTCGGATGTCTTGTTTATTTTGTCCATCATTCTTCGGAGCTCTCCGTTCCTAACTGCCTGCATTGCCTGCATTGTCTGTGAAGCGTTAAGTCTGTACCAGTTTCCCTCCAACGTTTATTTCAGTTTTTTTCCTTAAAGTTCCTCTCTTAATTATGAGTTCTTCTGTGTAAATATTAAATACTAGTAAATGTAGGCAGCCTTGCTTGTTTGGAGCCACTTCACATGGCATCTCTCGTGTCTCTCCTTGAATCTCCAGAATCCAAATTGATCCTCCCCCAGATGATTTTAAAAGAATTCGGACCAACACAATTTTGTCGCAGTATCTAGACTATATAGTGCAGTGGTACGCATTGTGCTGACCTCGCCTCTAGTGACCTAATTCTCTTCAGGTTCTAGGTCAAAAGGCCTGACACTAAGATTCAGTCGTCTTCCGGAATTCACTCGACATCCTTTATTATTTAGGACCATTACAGTTGGACTTCATTCTACATCTGTAGAGCTGCCATGGGCCTTTAAACCATCTCTCCACACACACACGCACACACACGCACACATACACGCAATACACAATACACTCATATATGCTGTATTTTTATACAAGCTTTTACCCGTCAAGAAACAACGAGTGGGTTGAACTATCCTAAGAAGAGAAAGAGTTTCTACGTGACAAAACTGTGAAACTGGACGTCTATAAATTGTACTTACAAAATTACCTCTACCAGTGACGTAGCCAAAGGGGGGTTGGGGTTTGAGGGTTGGCTACCGACGAAAATTTTTTTAATGTGTTTCCATAATTTTTTTATTTTCGGACGCGGATTTGGGGGTTAAAACCTCCCTTGGAGCTGGCAACACAAAATTTTGTTAAGCAAGCGCTATAGGTTGCGGTTTATCTCCAGAATTCTTCAACGCTTATGGAGAGGAAATCATGGAAAAAATAGAAAACATGGAAGGAATCATAATTGGAGGGCAGAACATTAACAACCTGAGATCCTCGGACGACGCAGCATTAATGGCGTACACACAAAAGAAGCTACAGGAATTAGTGGACGAAGTAGTTAAGGAAGACGAAAGAAAGGGACTAAAAATAAATACAAAGAAAACATACTGCATGGTGATCTCCAAACAAAAAGATACACCAAGATGCCAACTATACATAAATGGACAACTAATAGAGCAAGTAAATGACTTCAAATATTTAGGAAGTTGGATATCCAGCAATGGGAAATGTGAAAAGGATATAACAACAAGGATTGCCATGACAAAATCAGCATTTGGGGAATTAAAACACATCTTAACAAATAAGAGAATATCAATGGAAACAAGGATAAGGGTCTTGGAAACTTATGTGTGGTCGGTATTGCTATACGGCGCAGAAACGTGGTCAATTCTCCAAACAGATGAAGAAAAAATTAGAGGCAGTGGAAATGTGGTTTTTAAGGAGAATGATGAAGGTTTCTTGGACAGAGAAAACATCAAACCAGGAAATTTTGGAAAAGGCAAACTCAAGAAGGAAATTGTTAAAGTCTATAAAGAAAAGACAACTAGAATTCTTCGGACACATAATGAGAAAAAAGGCCTGGAAAACTTAGTCACAAGTTCACAACAGGTAAAGTGATGGAGAAAAGAGCAAGAGGGAGACAAAGATTGACGTTCATCGAAAACCTGCTATGCGACGTGAAAGACAAAATATCAGAAGTAGAACTGCTACAAGCGACATACGACAGAGAGGAGTGGAAGTCCATGGTCGCCAACGTTGTAAAACAAGGCACCTAAAGAAGAAGAAGAAGATAGGTGACGACCTTTTTTGCTTGTCAGCACCTGCAAACGAAAAAAACATAACAAGGAAAGATGAGGTTGACGTTTTTTGCATGTAAAGATTTTTCGAAAGTTGGTTACGGTCAAGACCAACCCTCCTCCCTTCGGAAATCCTGGCTACGCCACCACTACTGTTACTGTTGTTTACTTGTCGCTTAGAGCAGTAGTGCTATAAGTATAAGGGGGATTTCTAATCGGGGTTTTCACGTAGCTTAGAGAAAGACCTCCGTCGCTATTTACATGTTAAGATTAGCAGACACTTGATTGACAGCAGGGTCTTTACACTCAAGCCTCGAACGATGTTAACATTTAGATCAACGTAAATTTGTTTATACGTAGGTTCGTATGGTGGGGCAGGAACAAGCGATGGGAGGGCCTACGGCCCCGAAGGGGCTTCGCCCTCACGGAAGATTGCGCCCCCCGAAGGGATTCTATTGCGCCGGTTGGGGCCTACGGCCCCAGAAAATGGGGCTTCGCCCCAACGAGGGCTGCACCTCTGACACGGGGGAAATAGGAAGGAAAGAGTAAAGGGGAAGTGGAGGACAGTGTGTTTGGAAAGCGGGCTTCGCCCCAATTGGGGATGTGCCCTGCGAACGGCGTGATAGGGAGCAAGGAGGGCAAGGGTAATCGGGTATGGAGAGCAAAGAGGCAATAAGGAAGCTGGGAAAACGGGGCAAGAAGTATGGGCAAGTGGCAAGGGGCGGGCAAGGGGCAAGGGGACCAGTTGGCCAGAGGCAAAAGGGAGGGGCAAGGGGAGAAGACAGACAGATAAGTCCCTTTGACGTCATAGATATGCAAAGGTTAATATTCGGGACCAATGAAATTTTATTAAGAAATGTGGTCCAAAGGTTCTTTTCAACAATTCATTGAATCCGATTCGGTTTTTTGTGTCAAAGAGATTGCTAAATGGCGACTACTGATATTGAGTCGAAAAACATACGCTTTCAAAGAATAGCGTGATTTAAAGTGGCTTAGGAGGCGTTACTGCCTGCGTGGAAAGCCACTAGGGGCGCTAATGGGGTTTGCACCCGCTCCGTCAGCCTACCGCTCCAGCGCATAACCCACTCTGCCATCTTCCGCCCTCTGAAAGTGTCACATCTTCCTACGACAAGACAGAGTAATGCTACATGCTGCGACTTCTAAGGCTCGTTCAATAATTAATTATGCCCAAGTCGCGCGGGGAGGAAGATGGCGTCGTTAACTGTCAGTGCAACACAGTCATTATTGAGGCAGTGAACTGCGCTGGTGGTTACACTTTGTGACAAAGGAAGGAACCGGTCAGATGCTATCTAGACTAAAGAGTGGTGCGATAACAGAATGATTCGCCGTGAAACTTTCTTTATCAAACGGCCCAGACTTCATTCCAATAGATCGTTCACGACGCTCAGTTTTTAAGCCGTTCTGACAATAATTATGTGTGGTGAGATCCTGCATTGAAATTGATAGTTCTCTGTCATTATTCAGAAATTCGTTCCAAAATTTTGAAAGAAATTGCAGAAATACAGTTATTGTCCAGGGTTTCCCAAACATATTAGAACCGCGCCCACTTCAGCGGTTTTGTAACGTGTCGCGACCCTAATCATAGCAGGTAATATCAAAATGTATTATGCCATCTGGCGAACGTTAGTTGAAAAGAATCTTCTGAGGTTTGAATAAATGGGAAAACAAAAGCTCTGATTCAATTTCAATGAAAATATGGCAAGTATATATTGGGAAGAATTATTCATATTTTTGCCAAATAAGATAAAATGAGAGAAATAAATATTGACATTTCTTGAAAATTATCTTTTAAAAAAAAAATTCCAGGAACATACCTTCGTTACGTGTCTTAAAAATCCTATGAGTATGGCAAAATCGCTTAACCGCCAGGTTCCAGCAATTTCGTCTAGAGATTCTCTATTTGTTATCGGAGTTTCAGAGCAAAATGGTTGGAATACGCTTTCCTTGCGTTATTGCGAAATAAGGTTAATTTGTAAAAGTACTATAGGCCGGTGGTTTCCAAACTTTTTGGAACTGTGCGACTCACTTCAGCGGCTTTGTAACATGCCGCGACCCTGCAAACTTATTGTCACCTAAAGTTGGATAAAACACTAATCATTTAATAGGGACCGTGTACGGAGGATTGCAGGCATATACATTTCTTAAAACCTACAGCGTAAGCCTACTTGCAACTTTCAAGGTTTATGACATTGTGGCATTGTTTAGAAAAATGGCACTTCTGAATCTAATATCGAGCTACCCTGCCACCCACTTTTGGGTCGCGAGTTACAGTTTGGCAAACACTGTTAATACATGTATAGTCGATCATTGTTATCTCCATCTAGAACGCTATTGCAGTTTGTATTATCGTCCAACATTTGATTTGTTTGCCTCCGATGCAGCGTCGTGTGACAGCGTGGCTGGTTGAATTTGCTGATCTTATAAAGCAAAGCGCTAAACCACATTTCATTCGGGCCTCTTTTAGTTCACAGTTTGTCTTACTCTTTCCACACTCTGACTGATACCTAGCATTTTAACCAAGCCTGACTCACCACAGCATTTCGGCCATGGCAATTCCGGCTTTCGGCAGCCTAAGAATCAATGGCGGCTTCACATGGGTGCCCGGAGGGTCCGTGCCGCTATTGAATGCCTGACCCTCCAGTGGCCCCTGTGGAGACCCTATACTTACCATACTTACCACTACATACCTATCAACAAATGGTTGACCCTATGCTCAGAAGTTGCCACTCTAACGGCCCCCACTTGCGAAATCCCGGAGCCGCCACTGCTAAGGATCAGCCGCTAATTAAGTACCGACTCCGAAAGAGTCATAAGCAGCGTTGCATATGCTAAATACAAAATTTAACTCGCTTCCTTATTTTACTTTCCTAGTCGCTGTAAACGAAATTAAGAATCTTTTGGTTAATAACATTGCCAGTTTCCAGTAATTCTTGGTGGAGATGAAAATATTTATAGGAATTTGGCGGTGGATGCAAAGTTATATTAAAAAGAAATGAGAGAAAAGAGTAATTCTTAGTGTCTTTGCCAACTAAATGTTAACAAAAATAAACCTTTCGGAAAAGACTGACAAGCAAAAAAACGCCATCCGCTGTATCTTTCAAATAGATGCTTTATTAAACTTACCGGAAAAATAGGTTGACAAGCAAAAAGGTAATCCGCATCCGCAGTATTAAGTTCACCGAATGTAAAAATTTTAAGAGCTTACGAAAAATATGCTGACAAGCAAAAAAACTCCGGTGGGTCAGGTGGGAGGTGGTGCATCCCCAGTCATCAACATGGTGGAACCAGTGGCGGCTCCACCGGGGGGCCAGGAGGGCCCGTGCCCCTCCCCTATTGAGTGCCTTCCTCTCCCAGTGGCCCCCCTGTTGGAACCCTATACTTAATGCTACATACATCAAACAACAAATGGTTGGCCCCATGATTAGAAGTTGCCACCCCAACGCCCCCTCACTTGCCAAATCCTGGAGCCGCCACTGCCGTGGAACCGCCACTGAATGTTGTAAAGAAACGAAGCGAAATTCGAAATATCGTCTTCGTTGCATACCTTTCGGATTTCTTCTCTGCAGTGTCGTTGTTTCTACGAAACGTAAAGACTACTTGATCGGCGAAAAGGCGATAGAACGACGAAAACTACGGAGCAGCGGTTCTTATGTTCCTTCGACCGGACGAATGGCCGTCCGTCTCTGAGACCTGTGAGAGTATTTCGTCTTTGCCATTGTAGACGCACTGTTCTCCGTCCGAAGATCCGTGTAAGCGCCACTCGGCTCCGGAAATTTGAAATGAATTTTTCATCGAAGCGCCAGGGCGACAGGGCGATGATGACGCTTCAAGGAATGGATCTGAAGAAAGCAGGTGTTAGAAACGAGCGAATGGAAATGCCCTGGATCAGACACAGTCGACGATCGACACTACGAAGACGAATGAAGAACGACCCGTGCTGTCCGCTCGGGTGGCGAGTCACATATCATGTCCGGTCACGTCGTCGTCGTCGTCGACGTAACATTCGTTTCTGCTTTCATTTCCGTAACGGTCACGTGATGCTAAAGGTCGAGCATCCAAGCGTACGGAGAGAGACTATTTACGCGCCTTGCAAGCGACGAACTTCTCGCTTAAGTTGCACGGGATAGAGCTACAGCCCACCAGTGGCGCGGTCAGGATTCCAGAACAGGGGAGGAGGGGCACATGGAAATTGTCGGGCCAAAAGTCTTGACGAACAAGAAAGTAGTCGTCGTCTCGAGCGGTTTGAGGCTTCGTGATCTCATACGGTGATACGACCCCTACCTCCCCTCGGTTACTCACCGGTTTTGCACGAATCTCACGACCGGTCCAAATAGAGGGGCATGGGTAATGGGCAAGGCAATTAAATACCTTAGTATTAAGCAGTCTTGGTATTAAACAGTCTTGGGTAATGGGTATGCTGTGCCCCCCCGTGGCTTCGCCAGGGCAGCTCGTAATCGTATTGCTTGCAGTGTTTTAGCGCTCGCTATCATTAGCCTAGACCATGGACTACTAGTAGTCCATGCCTAGACACGGGGAACATGATGGGTCCTGTCCAGGCCTGGGCTGGGCCGCCGGGATACCGGGAGATTCCCGGTGGGCCGCCGAACGCCAAGACATTAAGAAAATATTTTGTAGCTTATAAAAGATTAGAAATTCTTTAAATCTAGAAATAGTGTATGCGGGTTAGCGACCTGGCAAATGTCGTGAAAAGTCTGACAAGCAAAAAAAGACCATCACCGCATTTTTACACTTGATTTACTCCTCCAACGTCGTGAAAAGTAGTCTGACAGAAGTAAAATATGTCATCTCCAGTTTCCACAGGCTACATGTGCATTTTATTCTTTGTCTTACACGATTTGCATGCATACAGAAATTGCAAATATTTATGCGTGCATGTGTACCGTGTGCATGAATGCGTGCAATGCAAAATTCCTGTGGTTATCATTACGCATTCATGTTTTCATTTTATTAATTTATTGCAGAAATGGGCTTATATCTGCCATAGCATTTTGCGCTCTGCTATTCTATAGTATATTGGAGTTGCCTACAGTGCCACATTGCGGTTAAGCGAATTTCTCATATGTATGTCCTAATTTTGCATTCTAAAAAAGGTGTGAAATTAATGTTTTGAAAGCTTCAATATCTAAACAATTATAAAGTTAAATTCCCTTAAAAAATCGGAATTACATGAATCCTGTTTAAATTCTAGTGATTTAATTCAGTGTTTATTAATTTATCGTGGAATTTATATTTAAT
>CM030834.1:9850218-9860218 GCA_018105865.1 Metaphire vulgaris
CATTGAATTCATGCTGAACAACGTTTCAATGATGTACATACGCCACCTAACCAAGCTCTGCGCCACGTAATAATTAGGCCTATATACGTTAAAATCACGCAACTGTGACCATTTGTGACGCTGTACACGTATTTTTGTGTACGTTAAAATTGCGCAACTTCCTCAAGCTACGCCCACCAACGCATCTCGACATTGTACACATTCTGACTCTGCAATGAACAATTGAACGTACGCTTCGTCAAACGCTTCTTCGACTAAACCGTTTGGTTACCAATAGCAACGTCGTCTTCGAACATCGCCCACCAACGCATCGTGACGTAAGGACTAAACCGTCTACCAATAGTCAACCAATGAGAACGCTTGAAGGTAACAGAAATACAGAATAAGGATCTTAATATTATATATATATATATATATATATAATATATAGGCTTATGCGTGTATGTAATTTATATTCTTATTTTATCTTCGTTATACTTGTCATAAAAGCAGTTCCCGAGGAGTTCCGGGGTGTAGTTCTTGTCGTTCGTCCTCTGTTACTATGATAACTGTGATTTTTGATATCGTTGTCATCTTTGTTGTTGGCGACAGAAGCCATCGATTTGCCGTCCGTCGTGAGGTCACAGCAGACAGCCATTTATGCTATGAAACAGAAGAGCTCATCTCTGATTTAAAGTCGTGCAACGTTTCTCTGACATTTTATTCTGTTAAATATAACTATATTTATCTACAAATGACTGCTTTTAGACGAGAAATTTAAAGTGAACGTCGTTTTCTACGACCAGAATAAACGACCAGTGGATGCTATACTTTGTTTAATATTGGCAACAGTCATTCCTTTATGACAGATATTTTGTACACATTTTAATTGCATGATCAATCATTGTGTATGCTATTAAAAAGATGCTGACGCGTCAAGAAATGGTTTGTCTTAAATCTGATCCATGCAGTGCCAGTAGTTTATTTCTATTCTATTCTACATGACGATTTATATAGCGCAGTAGCATAGCGAGGGCCAAAGTCAAGAGCGCTTTATATGGAACAATCGTACGATGAGTTGAAAAGATGCGTTTTAAGTTTAGTGGCGAATGAACCGAAGGAAGTGTCTGCGATCACTGAGTCGGGCAGCGAGTTCCATAGGAGGGGGTTGCCTCGTGTGACGGACCTCTCTCCGAGGTCCGACGACCATTTCAAATTACGGATGCACACACAAAGCTCATAACTTCTTTTGATAGTGAACAGGACATTGAATTACTTTTGTGCACCAATATGATATTGGTACTGCAATACTTGTAGGCTTAATTTTAACATCAAAGACTTTTAGCTATAGGCGCGAAGATGGCAGAGAGATAACACACTAGTGAGGTATACATTGACGAACTGGAGCCTAAAGGTCGACTCAGGTTTACTCGTTATAGGGCTGTGGTAGAAATGAGGAGCAGCGTTAATCTACGAGATAAAACGTGGGTCTGGGGAAAGTAACGGCAACCTGCCCTAGATTAATGGTTTATACCTCCTAGGCTCCTACGTCGCTGATTGCCTAGAGCCATAGACCGGAGATAAGCGCCGGAACCCAACGCTCGAACTAGAGTGCTGGGCCTATACCCTGGCAGTTGCCTTAAGTTACTGTACTTTGCATACAGCGCCTGCATGATCAGTCATGTTTCGCTTCTTTATTTTGCTTACTTACTATGTATTTTGCAGTTGACAGAGGCCGGACCGAGCGCGCCTCATAAATTAACAGAATTTATTATTCCTTCCGGATATTGGAGTCTCGTATAGAGATCGGGTAAACAACGGTAATATCATGCGCATAGTCAGAAGTTGAATCTCATTGCAACTCATGCAGGTGTAGGTGTAGCTTGCAAAAGCACAAAAGCACACCTGAACAAAGTACAAAGGCGTGCGCGCACACACACACACACACTATATATAGTGCTTTTTTGTAAAAAAAAGGTGCCGGTACTCACGGTGGATCGCCTAACTTTTCCATTACGATTATGTGGTCTGTGGCTAGAATTTAACATAGAATCGATTTTGGAAGCATAATGATGCATATCATTTATTAAGTATTTAAAGTTTTTAGCTAAATCACAACTGCAAAGTCACAAGAAAAAATTTTTTTCACACCTTGGAAAAGGTTCCGGTACGCCGTACTGGCGCGTACCGTCACAAAAAAGCCCTGTATATATAGCTCTAGAGCAGCGTTCCACAATTTTCTGTAAGGTCAACTGTAAGCAAGTAAAGCTGTAAGGTCAAAATACGTTGACATAAGAGACGTAATATCGAAGAATTGCTATAAATGCGAAAGGCATCCTGCGATTCACTATTATAGTACCTACAACAGAAAAACTAAATCCGTTTAATTGCATTTGCGTCTTTCTATTTTCTAATTCTTTATTTCTGTAACCTCCGATCCGCAAACTGTCCATTTGAACGATGAGTAATTTCGGCAATTTTATTTTCTGTGTGTCATGGCTGAAATTTCATTTATAAAATTGCAGTGCCTTTGTGCTATACTACAGCAATATAATATGACGCACGAATGCAGCAAAACATCTGACAAAGCTGTTAATTAATTGCAGCCAGTATAGGGCCTATGTCTTAATAGCTTTAATTACTTTTAAAAACACAAACAGCGTGAAACATTCAGTAAGAGGCATTACCAAGTTATTTCTAGGATTATCAATTTGGGGGGTCGGTAAATTCTGGGGTCCTCTGCCCAAAAAGTCTGACAAGCAAAAAGGCCATCCAATAGCTGAAATTGGGTTGTTGGAGGTGTCGGTCTCAAATTGGGAGGCGTTGGGGATGTTAGCGGTGTGAAAATATCCCTGGTCATAACATTAAAAATTGCTATATAAGGGACTCTGTGTGCCACTAGACCACCTTGACGTGTCATATTACATCAGATCTTAAAGATTTTCGTTTTCAGACTCCGCTGGGGACACCAGCGACTCTCCCCATAACCACCGGCCCGCCCCCCAGTCGGAGCAAACGTGATTCGCCTGCATAATTGATTGCACGCCCTCTCCTCCTCAAACGCTGGCTGCGTCAGCGGTTTGCATGGGCGCTAACCGTCGGATTTTGTCACCCGGTTATCCTGGCGTTTTTGTCGCCGTCGACGACGACTGACTGACTGACTGACTGACTGACTGATAATTGTCGCTGCGTCATCAGAGACACGAGTTCTCTATTAAAGCGCTGTCGACATTTCCGGCCGAGAATCGGCAACGCGAAAAGAAAGCAAACATCGGCAATTTCCGCAGAAGTCAAATATACGCCGCGCAGCAAATACGTCGAAAATACGAGACACTGTTGTTAGTCGCCGCGAGGTTTTGTTTTGTTTGCGCTCAGACATGTTAAAGCATCAAAGTACTCGGTTGTTTTTGTTCGTCTTATTAGGTGCTATAGCTGAAATACGAAATCAAGTTCGCGGATTGCTAGGCATGCGTTTGCAGATGCACGGGCCCGACGAATTGAGGACCGCCATGTTATTCTCAGTGGCGTAGCAATATGCTCGGGGGCCCTTGGCGAAAAACGGACAGGGGGCCCTTTCCAGAGACGATCTGACAATTTAGCAAAAATGTTGAACTTTTTTTGCTTGTCGGTGTTGTTGACGACCTTTTTCTGCTTGTCGGTCTTTCGATCTTATGACTTTACAACTTTGCGAACAAATTTTTTTTGCTCGGGTCGGGGGCCCTTTGCGGGTCTGGGGACCCTTGGCATTTGGCCAGGTTGTCCATATGGCTGCTACGCTTCTGGTTATTATATAGTCATGTTTGTCTTTTAATTTTATCTTTTGATTTATTTCATTATCATTTTTAGTTTAACTTTTCTTTTGCCTCCGACACAACGAAGTAAATCGCTGAAATTCTGTTTGAGTCCCTAGACGGCGAATGCGCCGACAATAATACGATAGCCGATCATTACGTTGAAAATCTCGAGGTCGAAAATCTCGAAGTCGGAAATCCGTTGTTGTTCTGTAATTTTGAAATTTCTGTTCCAGGCGATTTCTCTTTGCTGGCCGATCAACTTAAACGGCTAAAGCCTCTGAAAAGCGATCTGTCGCTGTAAACAATTTAAATCGCCCCATCGAAGCATGGCCTTGAAATGTTACACCAAGCGCTATATACTGAATGAATATACAGCATATGCAACTCGATTTTATATCAGCGGTCAAACTTAGACTTCTGTCGCAAAGGCAATGCAATGCAATGCAATGCAAAAATCCATGGGTATTTTTCTTTCATCGCCTAATATGTTTACTTTTTGCTACGTGTCTTCGTTTTTAACTTTGTTTTACTTTTTCATTTGTGGACATTGTTCCTATGCGATGTTACACATTTCTTTGTGGTTTTTAATAATTATTTTGTGTTTTAACATCACTTTCTATATCGTATGCATTTCTTTATATCGTTTATATTTTCTACCACACGCATTCAAAACATTAATTTCTACCATGGCATTAACAATCAAAAACTTCCACTAAATGAAAATGCTACTAAATTATAAACTATGGTGTATATAGTTTTCCACCTGTGATTTTCGACGTAGTTTTAGGGAAACGACAAGCAATTCTTCACTTTTGAAGATATTACAACAATCTCACATTATCACAGCGAATTTCTGGCTAGATTTGTGAGTGAGGCTATTATTTGGAACATCCTCGATGACATCTGTATAAGTCGATAGTTTTTTGATGATATTGTGGAGAAATGTCTATCAATGGTGCTGGACAGAGTCGCCAAATGAAGCTTGCCCTAATTAAGGACGTTGATGATGCGGAGAGTTGGTCCAACAGTAGTTTACTCCGGTTTAAAATGGCTGAAACTATGGATGCATTTAAATTATATCTGAGTCAACAATTTATTAATTCGCATTAAAGGGATTTTAAGGAAGAGTGGTGGCCTAAATATAAAACGATAAAGGTAGTCCCGTACTCTAACGAGCGTAGGGTTTCCGGTGCTGATCTCCGGTTCTAGGCAAGCAGCGACGCAGGTGACTTATGCCATTAATCTCGAGTAGGTTGCCATTAGTTTCTCTAGACCTGCGTTTTACCTTCGCAGATTATCGCTGCTGCCAATTTATCGACGCCAAGCGTTGAACGGTTTGGTTGGCCGCCGGCACCACGATTAGATCCCGGGATGGTTACCCATCCAAGTAGTAACCGCGCTCGACGTTGCTTAACTTCGGTGTTCTGACGAGAACCGGTGGCACAACGCCAAATAGACCGGGTGGCGTAAAATATACTGCACATGCAAAATATGTGGCGAACTCGGTGTGGCAGGCCAGGGTGGAATTTAGGAAAAATGTTCTCTAGAAAGTACATCATGCCTAGGTACGGTGTACTCTAGAGCACTCGATAACTGGCTACGGTAGCAAGCACTCTAGTGTACGAACTACCTAGACACGGTGGACTCTAGGCACAACGTACTGCAGAGTACATCATACCTACGTACAACGTACTCTAGAGTACATCATACCAAGGGACAATGTACTCTAGAGTATATCATACCTAAGTACTATGTACTCTAGGGCAGTGTTTCCCAAACTGTGCACGGGACATGACCCAAAAGTGAGTCACAGGGCACAGTTTAGTGGGTGCGGGGTAGCGCGAAACTAGATTCAAACGTGTCATTTTCTAACCATTATCAAATGTCACAAGCCTTGAAAGTCGCAAGTAGGCTTAGGTTTTAAGAAATTTAAATGCCTGCAATCCTCCATAGGCCTATACGGAGTATATTAAAATGATTAGTGTTTTGTCCAATTTTAGTTGGCAATAACTTTGCAGGGTCGCGGCATGTTACAAAGCCGCTGAACTGATCGCAGTTCCAATTTCAAAAAAGGTTAGGAAACCCTGGCCTATAGGAGTTCTACAAATTAATCTTATTTCGCAATAACGCTAGAAAGGCGTATTCCGACCATTTTGCTCTGAAACTCCACTAACAACAGGGAATCTCTATTCCACAAGATAGCTGACCTGGCGGTTAAGCGATTTTGTCTCACTCATAGGATTTTTAAGGCGCCCAACAAAGGTATGTTCTTGGCAAAATTTTAAAAGGAAATTTTTTCAAGAAATTTCATCATCTATTTCTCTCATTTTGTTTTATTTGGCAAAATATGAATAATGGTGTCTAATATATTTGCTACATTTTCATTCGAATTGAATAAGAGCTGTTGTTTGGCATTTATTAAAAACTCAGAAGATCTTTTCAACTAACGTTCGCCAGATGGCCTAATGCATTTTGCTAAAAATATTACATGCTATGATTAGGGTCGCGGCACGTTACAAAACCGCTGAAGTGGGCCGCGGTTCCAAAATATTTGTGAAACTCTGCTCCAGAATACATCGTGCCCACAGGTACTGTGGACTTAAGAGTAGAAATTGTGCCTCATACACCGGTTCACAGTCTCGTCGCTGGCCAGGAGTAGATGTGAGTCCGCCGTCCTCTCAGAGTCCTGATCGCCTTTCGCCGCAGCCGACCCTGCTGCGTTGGCGGCGTATGATTCGTTTGCAGCTTGTCGACCGCCAGGCGAGGTCTCTGCTGCTACCGGGCAGGCGACATCCCGAGGGGCGTTCCTCCCTCGGCAGAGGATCTCATTTTACCGTCTGACGTCGACGACAGTTCCTTTTCCTTATCGGCGGCTGCCGCTTGGCTTCGGCGTCTACGGCGATATTTGTGCGAGTCCTCCTCGGTCGCAGACTTCAACTTTGCAATGCTTCAACTTTGCAATGCGATCAACAAATCCAAACACCCCCCCGCACTAGTGTCACTACGAGTTCATATAAAGTCTGTTTGGATTGACAGATATCTTAATTAATACTATATTGCACTGTCACTAATGCGACGATATCCTTATTCTACTGTTAACTGTTTTCTGTTGAGACTTAGGCCTACTTCCCGTTTTGAAGACAATTTCTTTCTGATAACCGCCAGAAATCATTGTTGCTGCTTTGACAGAGAAGAAATCTCATGTACTGCACTTTGATTGTCCCAGAGATCAATCTAATGAAGTTTGTGCATAACTTAACGTAAGTCTAGGATCATCTAGAACAGCGGTTCGCTTCGTGTTTTTAAAATCACGATCAGAAACAAAGGAATAATGTAAAAACAGTCAGAAGAAAAAAACCGAAACACCCCAAAAGAGCCACAACGAAGAGGTGTAAAAAATCGTCTTTATGAGACGGGACACGATTAGTCTAAGTACGTTGCAGTGAAAACTCTGTGGAGTCTTAAGAGTCGCTCTTTGCATTGACTCCAAGTCCAATCCACATTCGTTCTGTTTATGTCTTGTGTGCCTTTTCATATTTTATCCGTCCATTCCTTCCGCTTCTATAGCGTTCCTCCGCTTCCGCCCCCGCCCCCCGGCAGCCCGTGTACTTTGTTCATCTCTTTCGTGTACATTCGATGAGTTTGCTGTTATAAGTCGACTGTCTATCGCCGTCATGTTTGGACAAGTTTGACGAATAACGACACCAAGGGTGCCGTCATTGACTGACCAACTGGACGAAGAATGGACGCTACGAATACCGACCGGTTCATCAGACATATCGGCGAATGTTTCTGTCTCTGTCTCTGTCTGTCTGTCTGTCTGTCTGTCTCCCTCCCTCCCTCCCTCTCTCCCTCCCTCCCTCTCTCCTCTCTCTCTCTCTCTCTCTCTCTCTCTCTCTCTCGGTGGCTCAGTCTCTGTATGTCTGTCAGTCGTCAGTCAGTCTGTCTGTCTGTCTGACTGACTCTCTCTCTCTCTCTCTCTCTCTCTCTCTCTCTCTCTCTCTCTCTCTCTCTCTCTCTCTCTCTCTCTCTCTCTCTCTCTCTCTCTCTCTCTCTCTCTCTCTCTCTCTCTCTCTCTCTCTCTATATATATATATATATATATATATATATATATATATGCGCCTCTCTTGTCATGCTACAAGATCAAGCGTCATTCGTACATTCGTGTTCGTTTTGTCCCTGTCACGTTTTGTTCCGTTGCGTCCTCCTTTCTCTCCTCCTGTCTCTGATCTGCCCGAGTCCATTGCCGGAGTCCTGTTGGTATAGCGCATGGAGCCGCATTCGGCCGTGAGTCAGCGTGAGTTTTACCGTTGAGTGCGTCGTCGCTCTGCCCTCCACAGCGACCGTCCGTCCGTCCGTCCGTCCGTCGAAGGTCGAAGACCAGACCGGACGAAGAGAAGCGGCGTTTTGTGTCGCCACACCACTGGGAATGCCGCTCGAAGAGTGACAACAGTCGTCTATCGCGTCTCACGCAGAATGACGTCTCAGTCGGTTTCAGCCAAGCATCCTCCGGCGGGCTGCGTCTGATCGCGTCATCCATCCCAATTGATCCGGTTTGCGCTCTTTTTAGCGACAATAAATAGAATCCGGAGCAATTCCGGAAGTGGAATTGAAGTCGACTGAGTGGGTAAGTGTCCATCAGTATCGACGACCTGTATCGTTGGCTCTAAAATGATTCCACGGATTCGACGTTAAGCAGATATGACGGTAATCCCATTAAGTTCGATCATCCCCCATACCGTTGAGGTCGTTAATGCGATTTTGAATTAATGTGTTCTGCTCGATTAAGATCAAATCAGGCTGTGTTTTTGTGTGCAAAATGCGAAAACGAAGTCGAGACGTTTCTATAATCTGTAAAAACTGACGAATGACGTCACGACTGCAATAAAACACGAAAGCAATATTCAATTTGTGGGGACGGGGGTTCGAGTCCATCCCTACAAGTCAGGGCCGACCCCAGTGGGATCGGAAATTGTTAATCCTGCACGGCAAATCTCGCAATTTTTTTGCGTTAGTATTAGGCCTAGTTGCTTCTTTATTTGTTACTTTGATCTTCCCTGTTAAATAAAGTTCTAATTAAATATGATGAAAGAGATGATTATATGATCACAAAGATCATACGATTTACGGCAGTTTATTCGAATGATTGCCATTACTTTTCGGCTTAGACGAGCACTGGAAGGTCGCAGTCCACCTGTTTGAATTGTTTCACTGCAATATTTTGGCACTGTATTTCCGAATTTTAATAAAATCTACTCGTAATTTTTAAAACTGGCTTCGTCTGGTTTGCGTCTGCGTCCTATATTTCTTTAATTTGTATTTGCTATTTGCTTCTACACAGCTGGGCAATTTCATTTGATCGTTATTATCGCTTTTTCATTGCAATTGTAGCCTATACAGTGATTAAATACAGAAGTTATTAAAAAGGCTTTATACTTTTAAAATAGCAATTACTTATCTTTTGTGCGTTAGTGCCGACTGGTCTGGTCTCAGCATCTCATGCTGAGCTTGTGGGTTACTGCTGTACGACACGGGTTGTTTCTCAGTGTGTGGCACTAGGCCTTCGAATTCATTACCATAACCAGCACATTGTCATCTTTAAGAACCGGTCTTGAAGCGTACCTGTTTGAAGCTTTCAAATCACTGATTTCACAGTTGCCAACAACAGGGCCATCGAGAGCAATTCCGGGCCCCTGGGCAGAGCAGTCACGGGCTCCTAGGAAGTTTGGAAACTGGAGATGACCTTTCTTGTATTTTGTGCCAGACTACTCGACTGAACAGGCGTTCATTGCTGCGCCACCTATCGAAATCCGAGCAAACCTTGTGACGTCAATGTAAAGCATAGCCTATTAAATATAAATTCCCCGATAAATTAATAAACATTGAATTGAATCACTGGAATTTAAGCAGGATTCACTTAATATCGATTTTGTTAAAGGAATTTAAGTTTAAATTCTTTTAGATCTTGAAGCTTTAAAATCACTGATTTCACACCTTTTCTAGAATGCCAAATTAGGACATACATACGAGAAATTCGCTTAACCGCAAGGTAGGGCCGTAAGTAACTTCAATATACTGTAGAATAGCAGAGCGCAAAATGCTATGGCAGATATAAGCCCATATCTGCAATAAATTAATAAAATGAAAACATGAATGCGTAATGATAACCACGCGAATTTTGCATTGTACGCATTCATGCACACGGTACATATGCACGCATAAATA